>CM060200.1:20397655-20447973 GCA_030562195.1 Nipponacmea schrenckii | reverse complement strand
CACAGAGGGACATCCTTAATATATGTCACTACAATTGCTTATAATTCATATTTCAATATATTTTGTTGATGAAATCTAGGTTTTTTTTTCATATACTATGATTTAAATCCATATTCTTAAAAAAAGGAAAATAGTTACATCCTCAATTCTATGAAATAGTTATTTTATTCTGTATGTATGCATACAGTATATGAATTGACTTGCGTTTTACAGTATATGCAATGACTTGTGTTTTGAATAGATTTCAGTTGTAGGTTGAGTTTTCTTTATGAATATTTCTATGGAATAGACCTGCATCAAATACTTTGAGTGTAATTGTGTTGTGCATCATCCAGTCAAGAGAGTCACAATGGCAAAGAAACCTTTTATCTCCTTCAATACAATAAGCTTGGAGACGAGATTTTCAATCTTATCAGATCAAGTCATCAAGGAGTTCTCTATCAAGAACTTTTATTGGGAAAAAAGACAGCAACAAAGATACCCTCTGCTTCTTCCTGATTTCTTGAATATAAAACAGACCAGAAATAACAATAAACAATATACAGACTAGAACAATGCTATCAAATTTCTCAATGGAATCACATTGCAGACAAACTCTTTTAACAGCTTTTCCTGCAGGAAAAAACATTGCTAGGACAATCAGATTCTATTACCATGACAACCAGATTAATTCACCTTTCAGATTCTCCAGAGATTGGATTTTACAACCCAGGTGAAGATTTAATGTAATGTTGAAATCAAACATAGACATCTTACTTCCCTGTTAAGCAAGCTAGTTGTAGTTGCAGGCAAGAGACTAACTGATAACTCTAAATTATAGAAACAGAATTCAATACTTGCATTGTGACTTGTAAAATTTATCAAAGTCCCTTGGTTATTAAGCATAGTTAAGGACCAAACAGTCCTTCACATACTTAGCATAAGTTTGAAACCTTAATCTTAGCAAGTGAAATTGGCCATCATAAACTTGGCAGTTAAGTCCATCATTATATTTGCAAGACTAAAGGTTTTCCTGTTGAATTTGATAGCAACTGTTCCATCATCTGACTCTAGAAAATCAAGTAATACTATGTTTACTTACACTAGTGCACTACATTAGAGATTCTATCCAAAATTGCAATATTTAAATCCTAAAAACAGTATTTGAATATTATACTAACTGACCTAGTTGTAAACTAAATTTGCTGTAGGTATCCCAATCTATTAAGAGTTACACCTAGATTACAAGTTAAGTTAGCTGTGTAAGTTATATTGTAATGTGAGGAGAGATGTTTAAGATCTATACCAAAATATTCATTTCTCAGCCACACACAAGATTCCTGCTGATTGCACATCTGGTGAGCAGACACACAAAAATATGCAGGTACACAAGATATTTCATGAATTTCATGCTTTCCTTAATCCAATTAGTGTAGTATATAAAATTCACTTTCTTGTTTACCAGGCTTATCAGCCAATCATAATAAGTAATTCCAAATTTAAAAATACCATAAATTACACTTAGTCAACCGATGACATTTACAGGAATCAGGAAGAACATTGTTCTGTGAAATTCTGGAAAGATCATTTTCTCTGTGGTAAAATGGAATTTCAACTATTTTCTTGTATGTAGTCCAAAGCAAAATATTTCTTTGATTATTGTATGATTCCAAAAGATCATTCTCTCAACACAAACAATAGAAGCTAGAACTAAAATAACTTGATTTCAACCAAGTACTGGTATTAAATCCATTTAAACAAAGCGGGAAAGTGCACTTTAACAGTAGAAATATGATGACCAGTGAAAAGTTCTTAAGCAAATCATCCAAGCTTATCAAAAAGTGCAACAATATCAAGGAAAATAAAGCAGTCAATCACAAGGCCATGGAATTGTTGGTATATATTTGGTCTCCAGCTCAAATGAATTTACTTTACACTGGCCTGAAGTACAATAATCTGTATCTCAAGTATCTTTCCACATGGTGCACTTCTTCTTACAACCAGATGGAAAAACATCCCTTCAATCACTATTATCCAGTAGAAACAACTAATCACCTGTAAACATTTCATTACAATTTCTGTTGAATCTTGAATAACCAGACACACACTTATAAAGTGAAATTGTCACCAAATTAGGAAGACCTTAAGAACATAAACTGATGATGAAATACACAAAGTTTGTGCCTGGTGTTTTCAACAGTAATTGTAAGTTTTAATGCATGCACTTCAGTTTAAATGATTATATTAGGATGTAGTTTTTTTTGCAAAATGTCTTCCACATGCTGCACAATTATACTGATTGTGTCGGCCCTACAACCAGACGTTTGCATGTAATCAAGACAATTTACAGAAGTATACATAATGTTATCTGCACCTGCCTAATAATTCAATAAAGCTTTAATTCCACATAGATACAAGATAATAATTAATTGTAATAAACTACAGATGAAGTTTCAATCACTTACAACTTGAAATTTAACGGTTGCTTCATTAAGTCAAGGGCGTCTTTAAGAATTTGTTATCAATTTTTATAAATTGTAACAGAAAGTTGAACTTGAGCTTCCAGTAATATTTAAGTGCTGTTTGCTACAACAGGGTAGGGTGTTGCTGATGATGCAAAGAAAGTTCATTTCAAAAGAACACTTCATTGTGATGTAACTCTGTGATTGGGTTTGTCAACTACTTATAATGCTATTTTTGTATGAAATTCTAAATGGAAATGTTAATTAAGAATTAATTTGTGGATAAGAAATTTTGTGTCCAATGTGGCAAGTAAACAAAAGATTACGAGAGATCTTCATATTGCAAGCATTATACAGTGCATATCTGAAAATATACTTGGTGCTTAATTTTTAACTGCTTTGTAACACATCTAATAATGGTAACACTTGGTCTAGAATATATGTAAAGTTTCTGCGAAGGGTATTGATTTGATAAATTCTACAGTTCTCCTTGAGAAATCAACCATAAAAACTGACATAAGTTAATTGAAACACATTGGATGTAAACAATAATTGAATTGTTTTAATGAATGAAAATAAAGGAAATAGTTGAAGTGGTTTATTAGTATAATAATATTGATGAATCAAAGTACAAACATTACCAGTAACACCCAAAATATTTCTGTTATTAGTAGTTAGTTTCATAAAATTTCTTCAGAATCATAAATTCTTATTTTTACAGAATCTTGTACTGGAATGTCCAAGTATCATTTTCTGCATATTTCATATAAAAATACCACTGAAACATTGAAGATATTGAAAACCACATAAAATGGATTCAATTTCAATAGCAATTTAAAATGTTATACTACTTTCTACTTCCTAATACATTGTTTTAAGGTCTGAAATGCTTTACCTTCCATCGAACAATCTTTTTTGAAATTGTTTTATTCAGAGCTATGCATTTAAAGTAAAGTTCATCTTGAAATATCTATCAAATTATTTCTAGAACAAATACTCCCTTCACTTCATTTTAATCAATAGAAATTTTTTAAAGTCTTTACAGAGCAATGGGCTTCCTCAATATGAGCAATGCTAGAGAGCAAAATGCAAAAGAAAATCTAACTTCCATAAACAGCAGTGTGAACTGTGCTTAATAATGATGAAGAATGTTGAATAAAAGAAGTTGAAAATCTGGCTGAGTCAGACACCAGTCCATCTGTTTTTCACCATGCTAGCAGAAGATAAAGTCTAGAGTTAGTGTAAAAACTAAGATAAAATACACCACTTGATAGAATTGGTGGAAACTGTTGATAAACAATGTGATATCTTACAAAATAACTTATTATAGTTATACAAACCTTGACCTTAGACCAGTTTTTTACCAAAAGATAGTGTGTAGGAAATCAGAAACAGAAATTCTTGTAGAGATAGTCTAGATGTATTAAATTGGATATAACTAGCTTATAATCTAACACAATGAAGTCCATTTTTGATTTGAAAAGTTTTAAAATCTAGTTTGTGTTAATATTGAGATTTTCATACAAAAAAAGTAAAGTCTAGCTTCTGTTACATATATTTAGATTTATTTGTAATTCCCCATTTTCATACAAACAAGTAAATCTGACTTCTGCTATATATTCATTCCCAATTCCTAATTTTCATACAAAAAAGTATAATCTGACTTCTGTTGACATAAGCTTATATTTAGATTTATTTGTAATTCCCCATTTTCTTACAAAAAAGTAAACATTATTGCAGATAATGACTTTTGTGGCGCTGACTGGCGGGAATATCACGTGGTGTGTCATTCCAGAAGTTCACAGTCAGCCGTACACTTACCTACGTCCATACTTTTGGAATTAAGTTTATTCTAATCGTGTTGCCTGTTGTCTTCCTTTGTTTCGCCTTGTTGTGACGGTGTACGGTATCGGGTTTGTTTTTATCCGCTTCACGAGTTTTAATTTGTGGTCTGATACGTGTTTTTGGTTGGAATTGTGTAGGCTAGTTTGTGTCTTTCACGATACAATGGCCGAATCATGTTTGTACAGTGCACACCCTTACTGGTCTATGACTTCGGTGCCAGTTCGTGAACCCGTTCGTGTTTTCATATTTGGTACGTCTTATATAAAAAGACTGGGAAGTTTTCTGGAAACAGTTAATAGTCCAAACTTGGGTCTTGATTCTAAATTGTGTTCGGTTAAACTTCATGGGTATGGTGGTTTGCGCCTTATTTCCGATCCACATGATCGGATATCTAGGTCATTTGACAAGTTTGCTGCGGTCGACGTGGTGTATCTGCATTTAGGATCGAATGATTTAGCAGACGTAAACTGTACCCCTCAGGATTTTGTTCGGGAGTTATTTTTATATTCAGACGCTATTTTTTATCGTTGTAACCCAAAAGTTATCATAATTTCTCAACTTCTGCCCCGAAAAGTGGAACCTTTTCCCGGTTATAACTCAAAGATAGTTGAAACCAATTTGTTACTCGCGACCGAGTGTGATAATAAATCGTCTGTGAACTTCTGGAAGCATCGGGCAGGTTTGTTCAATCCCGTGAAGGACCCTTATAGTTCGGATGGAATCCATTTGTCGGATGCCGTCGGTTATCCTTTGTTTTTGAAGTCAGTTCGAGATGCCGTTTTGCGCCATCTAAATTGGTATTTTGTAAAGGCCGAATAATCTTGGTTTGTACGAACAGGCTGGTCGCGCATGCGTAATGTTTTTGGTTCCTGTTACAAATATTTTTTCACTCTGTAAAAACGTTGAGGTTACGTAGATTCGTTGTTTGTTACTCACATTGGTTGATATTTAGATGTACATACATTGGTTGATATTTGAGAATTTGCGCTAATATTGTAAACGTTAGGTACGTATATTTTCTGTTGGGAAAGATGCTTCCCAACCGTTGACAATTGTTGTCTCTTCACATCAAATTAGGCCTACTCGTTTCTGTTCTCCACACGTGGTCGGAGCTCGTGCTTTAATCGGTTTTAGTATCTTGCTTGTCCTTGTTTTTGTGACATGCAATAATTCCTTGTGTGCCATGTTTTGGTACCTTTCTAGTGTGTGGTGCTTACACGGGTTGTAAGAAGTTTTATATCTTTATGGTGCTTACACCGGTTGTAGCTTGTTTATATCTTTATGGTGCTTACACAGGTTGTAACCTTGTTTTTATCTTTATGGTGCTTACACAGGTTGTAACCTTGTTTTTATCTTTATGGTGCTTACACAGGTTGTAAGCTTGTTCATATCTTTTATCACTGAAGATTATTCTTAAATTTGTCAAGGTTGAATCCACTTGTGCATCCTATATTTGGGATTTTTAATTGTGGTGCTTACTCTGGTTGTGAGCCATTCCTTAATTTCTGTGCCTTGTTAGTCATTTGCCGGTCCTCCTTTATGTGTGGAGCCTGCATTGTTTTAAGTGCAATATTTAGTTCAGTTGCTTTGTCACTTTCTTTCACGATCCTACTTTTATTTTAGTATGCCGAAGAGGACACATGATTCTTTACAAAAGGATGCTGTGGAAGAAGATGTTGGCCTTCTTCCAACTACAGCAGAAGACCGACTGACTAATATCCTGATAGATAAATTAATCAAAAGGCGTTTAGTGTTGTCTGCACTGGATGTTACCTCAACTGTTGCTGGTCCATCTTCCAGTTCGTTAGATGCTTCTTTACTTTCCAGTGCTTCAGCTCCTTCTCCAAGCACTAACATTCCAGGGTTTTCTACTACAACTGCTTCCATTTCCAGCCCAGCTGCGTTCATTTCAAGCAATGCTGTGCCAACAACTGCTACCGGTACAACATCGGCTTCCATTTCCAGCAATGCTGTGCCAACTACGGCTACAACCAGTGTTTTAGCATTTGATACTGCTCAACTGTTTCCATTAGCAGGTACTCCTTTCTCAGCTTCCAGTGTTAATTTAAATGACGGGATCCATATTTCTCTACATGTGTCTGATAAGTTGAAGCAAGACATTTGGTCTCATCGTTTTCTGGAATTTTGCACACTGCTACAGGGTACTGCCAAAAGCAACCTCTCCATTGACGTCATCGATAAGGATGATTCAATCATCAAGCTTTCATCTACCCCACAAAAATCTAAACAGTTATCTTATACAGTTTGGCGCAAGGCCTTTGATATTTTTATGGATATCTACGTCCAAAAGTATCCTCTTGAAATTTCACACCTTTTGGCTTACTCATCCATCGTTGCAGATATGGCTCAAAATTTTGGCAATAATGCGTTTCATTTTTTTGATTCGCAATTTCGTTCTTTGCGTCAATCCAAGCTTTTGCCTTGGAACCATATTCACCCCGAGTTGTGGCTCCAAGCGGCCACCATCCATGGTTCAAAAAGTTCACTTATAACTAAAACTCAGAACTCTTCGGGAAATCGTTTTAATCGACCACAACCTCGTAATCGAACTTGTTTTTAATTCAATTCGCCACAAGGCTGTAGTTGGCCAAATTGTAGATTTTTGCATGAGTGCACTCGTTGCGGATTTAATCACTCTGTATTGAATTGCTATGCTCGTCGCTCTCGTACGTCGGCTAGTCAGACTGCGACTGCGATTCCACCCCCTCTTGATAATGCTTTGCAGACAGGGCAGCAAATTCCTCCTCCAGCCCAAACAGTGGCTTCACGGTATTCATTTCGTCGCACCGGTTTGCCCAACAAATCAAGTACCAACACCAATAAATCCAAGTAAACTTAGTCAATGTTTAGTGGGGTATGATCCACAGGAATCACAGTATTTATTTGAGGGTTTTTCCCCGCGGGTTTCACATTCCCTATAATGGTGTTCGCACATTTTCTGTCTCAAAAAATCACGAGTCTTGTTCTCAAAATTTAGATATGTTGATTCAAAAAGTTAACAACGAACTCTCTCATGGTCGTGTTATGGGGCCTTTTGTTGTTCCACCGTTTGCAAATTTACGTTGTTCACCCTTGGGTGTTATTCCTAAACAGGAGAAAGGAAGCTTTCGGTTAATTCATGATCTTTCCTTTCCTCCTTATGATTCGATTAATGCTAATATTCCCGAGGAGTTCACAAATGTCCATTACGATTCTATTGATGATGTAGTGTGTATTGTTAAGTCTATGGGAAAGGGTGCTTTGATGGCAAAAGCTGATATCCAGGATGCGTACAGGTTACTCCCCAAATTTATCCTGATGATTATGAGTTATTGGGGTTTTCTGTTTCTATTGATAACCAACTTTTTTACTTTGCTGATATGTGCCTTCCCATGGGCTTAAGTATGAGTTGTCAGACTTTTGAAAGATTCAGTTCGGCCCTACATTGGATAATGGAAACAAAATTTCATGCATCTCTTAGCCATATGATTGATGACTTTTTCTTTGCGGGGCCTGCTGAATCTTCCCAGTGTCTGAATTCATTAAATTCCTTTTTGGAGTTAAGTATTTATCTTGGTATTCCAATTAAGGCTTCTAAAACTATTTTGCCTTGTACCACTTTGACAATTTATGGCATTGAAATTGATTCAATTGCGATGGAAATACGCTTACCTCATGAGAAACTTGCTAAAATAAACAAGGCTCTGCATGATATTCACAATCGGAAGAAAGTAACTTTGCGTGAATTGCAATCTGTTCTCGGTCTCCTTAATTTCGCAACATTAGTGGTCGTTCCTGGCAGAACATTCCTTCGTCGTTTGTATGACCTGACTATTGGTGTAGAAAAACCACACTACAAAATTCGTTTAAATAATGCTGCGAGATTGGATTTACGGGCCTGGATGCAATTCATGGAGAGCTTTAATGGACGTTGTTTGTTTTTACGTGATGATTGGCTTACATCTGATTCATTGAAATTATATACTGATGCAGCTAAATCTAAGGGTTATGCAGCAGTGTTTGGTTCTCACTGGATTGTGGGTGGGTGGTCCCCTGTACAAAAAGATTATAGCATTAACTTTATGGAGTTGCTTCCAATTGTTTTGGCATTTGAACACTGGGGTCCACTCTTTCGTAATCACAAAATATTAATATTTTCTGATAATGAATGCGTTGTTTATGTGATTAATAAAGCTACCTCTCGTTCTGCGTCTCTGATGCCACTTGTACGACGTCTCGTCTTGATATCTCTACGCTACAATATTTTCATTCGTTCAAAACATATACCTGGTAAACATAACGTAGTAGCTGATTGTTTGTCACGTTTTATGTTTCAGGAAGCTCATCGTCATGCCCCTTGGTTGGACCAACTGCCGCAAGTAATCTCTCCAGAGCTTCGTCTGAACATATAACTATCAGTACTACAGCTTTACATCTCATGGGTCATGCTCTGACAGCAAATTCACAAGCTATTTATGCTAGATCTTGGTCTCGTTTTATTGACTTTTGCAACTCCTCTGCCTTGATGCCAGTATTTCCTATTCCACCTATTGTTGTTGTCAATTTTCTAGCTCACCTTTTTGAGGTTGGTTTTGCACCTGCTACAATATCCTTACATGCATCTGTTTTATCCTTTGTTCAAAAATCACTCGGTTTTTCTGATTGCGAAAGTACTTTCCTTGTTAAAAATTTAATCAAAGGAGCTCGTAGATTACAAGCTCCTGCCGAGTCACGTTTGCCTATTACAAAACCTTTGCTCATTAGATTATTGAATGCTATTCCCCATGTCATTTCTTTGCTCACTGACCAAATTTTATTAAAAACACTGTTTACTTTAGCCTTTGCTGGGTTTTTCCGATTGGGTGAATTAGTTGTCAAGACGAGAGCGTCAGCATCAGAGGTGGTACAATTTAAAAATGTTAGATTTATTTTTGTTAATTCAACTTTATCTGAAATGGAAATATCAATGTTTCATTATAAACATAAAGCCAACTTGCAGGAACCAGTTAAACTTCTGATTCCCTGCCTATGCTCTTCCTCCATGGAAATTTGTGCACCTTGTGCAGTGAAAAGATATTTGTATGCCGTCCCTCATGCAGATGGTCCATTGTTTCAATTTTTATCAAATTTTCCAGTTACGTATTCTTTTGTCCAAACTAAATTGTCATGTTTAATTGCATTTTTGGGTCTAGAAGCTGGTCGTTACAAATTACATTCGTTTAGAATTGGTGCAGCTACGTCTGCTTATTTACAAGGTATTCCTGAGGATACCATTAGGCGGTTAGGCAGATGAAAAGTAGTGCCTTTTTATCATATATCCGTCTTCCTAGTTTAAATACTCGTGTTACCACATAGTCTAAACTCCATTCAGTTGGATTGACATCCCTTGGTTTTTGTCATTCAGTTGGATTGACATCCCTTGGTTTTGTCCTGGGTGGGTGAGACTCTGCTATTTGTCAGTGTAGACTGGTTTAGTTTTGTTTCATCGACCTCTTGCTTTGCCTTGGTATGTTGGTTCACCTTGTCTAATTTTGCCATTATTGGTCATTCTGTGTACTTTTCCTAGTCATACTGTGTTGGTCACTAAAATTGATTATTTATTGTTTATAAGTACTTGATGCAGATCACTGTTTGTTTTTGCTATTGTTCATACTCTTGTTTAATTCAATATTTGTTGAGATTTTTATTTGCATATTTGTGCCTTATTGTCATACATACGTCGTTACTATTTATTTCATTTATTTTACCTTTTGTTATTTATGTGCCATCTATGTACTTTAGTATCTTTCGTCCATAAGTAGTTTTGATTTCTTTCCCGTTCTAATGTTTTTGCCAGCAATGTCACATTTACATTGTTTAAATGACGTGTGTTCTACTAGGGACTCATTTGAAGGTTCTTCTCTTGTGTGGGGCCAGTCATTTGATCTTATTGTAATATCAAATGCGCTTGGCGTCATGTTTGTTTCTTAAGCCCCTACACAAGTGTTGGTAGTTATTCTGGTCTATGTTATTTTCACATGGTTTGTGAACTTGTACTCAATTTTTGTACAAATAGTTGTTATTAATATGTTATTTATGTAATTAGTTATATGCGTCAATTATTTAATAAATTGACATGTTTCCTTCAAATGAGTCTTCTTATTTCAGTGGGGGAAGGAGGGTGACACAAATAAACATTATTGCAGATAATGACTTTTGTGGCGCTGACTGGCTGGAATATCACGTGGTGTGTCATTCCAGAAGTTCACAGTCAGCCGTACACTTACCTACGTCCATACTTTTGGAATTAAGTTTATTCTAATCGTGTTGCCCTCCCTCCTCCCCCTGGCCACTGCTGTGATACTGTAATTATGCTTTAGGCGGCGTCATGTTTGTTTTTTAAGCCCCTACACAAGTGTTGGTAGTTATTCTGGTCTATGTTATTTTCACATGGTTTGTGAACTTGTACTCAATTTTTGTACAAATAGTTGTTATTAATATGTTATTTATGTAATTAGTTATATGCGTCAATTATTTAATAAATTGACATGTTTCCTTCAAATGAGTCTTCTTATTTCAGTGGGGGAAGGAGGGTGACAAAAAAGTAAATCTGACTTCTGCTATATATTCATTCCCAATTCCTAATTTTTATACAAAAAAGTTAAATCTGACTTCTGCTAAATTCAAATTCAGACCGAATTCCATACAGGTACTAAAAAAGGTTACAAGTCTTGCCTGTGTATTAAATCACAAAAGGATCACAGAATTCATAGATTTTGGAGCTCAAATATAAATATTATTGAAAAATAATAGGTTTTGTGTTGTCCAATCATTGTTTTGTATTTATTTTTAGATCCGTTCTAGATCTGTTTCCGGTACGTTGCTCTATCGTTTTACTTCAACCCGCCATTGAAAACTTCGTTCAATTTGCGGTTGACAAACCCACCTCCTCCCCTTTCTTCCACCGTTTTATTTTTTGGTATGTTTTTTATTTTTATGCTTTACTGTTTATTGGGCGCATAGAAGGGTTGTTAAGCGCATAGAAGGGTTGTTAAGCCCAACTAGTCTTTGTTAGTTATGGAATTTTTATGCTTTAATGTTTATTGTTTATTGTTATGTATTTTTATATCATTTATTTTTCATTCCTTTAGTCATTTAAATAAATGGCAGTATCTCACTCAAATAGGTTGTGTTTAATATGTCTTGGGAGAGGGGGAAGGAGGAGAAACACATAATATATTATTAGCATACAAGACAATATAAATAGTGTATAAAGATAGACATATAAGTAAAGCCTAATATAAACAGTAATAATATATGATCTAGGTATTGGTGTGGTTACAAGATGAGTAATATAAGAGATTTTAATCTGATAACCTGCTGCTGGATATAACATTACTAGAAACATTCTTTATAATTCATCATCATCTGCTTAGTAACATCATTCCAGTCAACCAGATGCAAACCCTCCCAACCTCCCCTCCCCCCTTGTACTTCACTTTTTATGAGATGTAACCCAAGAAAAAAAGGTTAACAAGGATAACATCTTGGTGAAGATGCCTTATTCAAGGTCATCTGACTTCACATGCTGATCCAGATTACCACCATTTGCTCCACGTAACCAAGCAAATGACATGTTGTCAATACCAGCTCTCTGACTGTGCTATAGAACCTCACGAGTAGAAGGCTACACCATAGCAAAAAGCATCCCTAATTCTTGTCTACTAAAATGTTGGCTTTAATAAATCTATTTGATTGTTAAATTTGAACAAAATTGTTTAGAATCCATAACAACAAATCTAAATTATGAATTTAAAGTGTTGAAATAGTTTGGCAGTTTGTCAGGTTTGTAATAGGTTGTGAGAACTAGGTTTATATGATATAAAGAGGTGGTACAGTCAGGTTAGGGTGCAGTTAACATGTTGATTAACTTCACACACAACCTGGTAATCATCACTAATAAATGTTTCTCATTACTCTTGGGAATTTCAGGTGCAAAATTGACTTCAGGAATTCCATGCTACTGATATTACTAAAATGGCTTACATATCATTATAATATTGTTACTAGGTAACAGAAACAAACATGATTTAACCTTTGTTACTGGACACCATTTTACTTTGCAAATATGAGGTCTTGCCAAAAAGAATCGCCAAGCGCAACTCAGTTGTTTTTATTTATTTCTGAACATAGTCTCCGCCCAGGTTAAAACTCTTTTGCAAAAGGTGTTACAAGGCGTGGATACAGGTCAAGAAAAGATTTTTTTTAACCATCCTAAAAGTCCATGATTAATTAAATGATGTACTTGTTGGTAGCAAAGTTTGTTTCAAGATTGAGATATCACACTTTGGCCTAGCTCTTGTATTGATGATCTTATGTAATTTGATGTGATTATTATGACTGAAATGTTAAATTTATTGTTCTTGAGATGCAGATGAAATCTTTTTGAGATCTAACATATAAAGCAGCTAAAGTGAAAAACAGCTGCAAGGCCAGGAAAGTACTTGTAGTACCCTAAAAGCTTTCCATTTAAATTGTTGATAGTGGTATCTTATCATGCCATTAGTTGACTGGGTAGAGAAAGGAATCTTATCAGGCTGTATTGGTATCAATTACTGTTAATTGAAATATTGGTATGGTGGAGGCATTCCTGCAGGCAGAATTTCAAATTCCTGACAACATCAGAATAAATACTGTAACTGCCCTAACAATATTTGAACTATTTTGAAAGTTGAGATGAGCAATATGATCTGAATTAAGATGTATATTTCCAACATTTTAATGTCAAGGTCATTTTAATGCTAAGTATACATGATATTTAACTTCTATTTAGTTCATTAGATGGTAAGCCTTCAGTTTAATCAATTAGATTAAGGAAAATCTACATAACATGCAATGGACAGAATGACACTTTCTTTCAGAGGTGTTTCCACTTCTTCCCTTGACACCTTGGCCAGTGCTTTCATAGAAATATCACTTCCATAACACCCAGTGCACAAAGGAAGCAACGCAGAGAATAACTACCATACCATGCTATTTATCAGCATATCATCATTGAGTAAAAGACAACAACATATCCACACAGCAGGTTATTGCTCATTACTTACATTGTAATATTACTCTATAACTTACGTTACCAAGACATTATCTTGTTCATTATTTATTCAGTAACTAAACTAAATTGTGGGTGTATAAATAAAAGAATTATTCAGAAAAAGAAATACTTTACCCTATGCCAGGATCCTGGTGGTTTATCACTCAATAATGGACTAGCGGTATTACACGTATCTAATATATATCCTGAATGTATTGTTTCTAATGCCGACATTCTTAATCTTCCATTTTACTTTCTGACACTGAATGGATTGTTAATAATCCAAAGAATTCACTAACTAGGTTTTGAATATTCCAATGTCGAGACTAGTATTTCAAAAAATCCAAACACACAATATAAGGTTTAACAAATATTATTAATGTAATATTACTTTATTAATCCAAGTCCACACTTTACTTTAGATGTAATTAAAGGTTTCTATTATTACCACTTGTATAAAACACAGCTCACATATAGTATGTAATTGATTCACAAAAGGTTAAGTGCACTTTCAATTAATATACAGTGGCCTATTACCATAATTGCAATTTCAAAACATTTCAACATGCACTTATTTTAATGTTTGACATAGCAGTCAGTAAGTTTAATAACAATGTCACTTAGAAACCATCCATTATAATATTGATGTATCCACCCTTTAAATGAATAAATCAACAATTAATCATAATTAAATATGCATTAAGTCTCACATATATCAGCCATTATCACATGCATCAAAGTGGTCTGCAATATCAAGACCACCAAATCCACCTCACCTGAGGTTAACTCTTTCTACACAGTGTCCAATGTTAGGACAGGAGAGCAATCCTTTAGACAAGAGAAAATTGCAGAACTTAGCTAGTCTACTAAACCTATACACAATTACTATACTACAATTTGATATATATATCTATTCACAAAGAGAAATCGTAATGGTTATATTGGTAAACAAAGTGATTGATTAATAATCAGGATTTCAAAAAGCAACTTCACTGAAACACGAAATGACATATTACCAGAAAAATACTTTTTTCAAACGCTTGATTCCGAAAACCATTAATCACTTGGATCATGAAACCTTTTGTTCTAATTCAACTCAAATAAACTATCCATTCACAGACAAGGCTTAACATTTGAAAATTTCTTTTAACAATCACTTTAATATTTGCTAGTATACATGTACTTAATGCTCGATCCACATTTTTAAAAATATATCTCAATGAATATAAAAGTACAAATTATATCTTGCAACTTAAGCTGACAAGAAACAGTATTAGTAAACACTAAGTGAAGACTAGATGTGAAATATCAACTAATTTTCTACTACGTGATATTTCTGAGAAAAACAAACCTAACTCAAGGAAGTTAATTTTAAATCACACAGAAAAAAATATTGTTCATCACTTTTACAATTAATTTTTTTCACTTCAACATTGTATTAGATCATCTACTTCAGCAAGTCTGTTGACATTAATATGTCAAGCTGAACTCTCTCTAAAAATGGTGCTTTTCCATAACAAAAATGCTGACAAAAGATTTTCCCAGATAGTTGAATTCCATGACTGATTTTTATGCATATAATATACAGTCAATGATCAAGTTTTACACTGCTAGATATTTGGTCATCTAGGTGTGATTTTTTAGCTTCAGATTCACCACTAGATTCAATTTTTTTTTGTAACCCTAACTTTTTAACCTCAAGTATAACCTATGCACTGTTTCTTCGTGAAGAACACTATTGTTTGTTCCGAAACCCTTTCACAAATGATTTATGATTGGCACCACAACCCACATAAAAATTCCCTTAACTAAATCAATTCTCACTCATACTTCACAACAATAAATGTTTCAAAACCTACTTCGATCTCTTGTTCACCTTCAACTAAACAATTTACACATATACAAAACTAACAATTTCACAAATTACATATTTTCAACATGTCTGAATTACATCCTAATGTGATAGTTCACCATTTATTTAGCTGTTTACTTTCTGATATAGATATTAATTCAATCCTAACACATGCCTCTCTCAGCTTCCTTCCTTCCTACCTCTAAGATTGAAGATTATGACAAATGTTATATGTAATGAACTTTTGACATCATATCTCTGATGTTACTACTTACACACTAAAGTCAGGAAGGTGTGAGGTTCAGGTTTGATTCATGATTTTGGAATTTGAAGATCAAGGAGTGATAATGAACATAATATTCTTCAAACAAAAACTTTGTCCAAGAGAAACAAAACTTATTATATTAAAGAACATATTCCAAATCTCTGTTATGAAATCGTAAAACAAATATCTTAAATCTAATCAGTTCCATTTTCCAGGTGCAAAGTTAACTAAACATTGCAACCTTCCTCTTCTAAAAATCTTAACTTTGAACCAGGTGCAATAGCCTAAGAACTATTATGGCATCAAAACTCTTAAAAACATCTCTTCCACTGTACTGAAAGCCAAAGTTGATAATAATATTTTAACAGTGACCAAGTCCAAAGTCTATATCTTCATAGCTTCAAAATCTTTAGGATTTCCCAAAAATCTTCACCTGTAGATGTAAAATTAAAAGCATGTACCAAACGTAATGATAACAGAACCACCTGAAACAGCCTGGATATAATTCACTATTGTTTTAATATTGGCAGTGGACCCAGACCACAACAACTCCCTAGATACCAGATGGTTGATATCAATCTCAAGTCTTTAATCTGACTACAATTTGACTTTACACTTATATCTTGTCTAGTCAAGCTTTTAACTTTCATCCTTTTACCTTAATACAAAGGTGAGAACAAAAATAACGTTAAAATCTTCCAGATGAACTGAATTCAATGGAACTCAGAGAAAGAATTAACTTTTGTTAACAGGTACCATATCAAAATGTCTTTAAAACCAGACATTTAGAACCAAATACATTACATTAATTTGCTATAATTATCATCAGTTTACGATTAAATATTATATAAAATGTCCTTGTCAAATTGTTATTTAAGAAACCACTTCAAATTTTAGAAATATCAAACCCATACAATTTACACATTTTTTGTAAACCTAATCTAAGAGATCACAAAAGATTAAGAAATAGTATTGTGAAGATGTAGAAAATAGTTCCTGATTATCCAACTTTCTGGACATTGTGTCTCCATCAACAGTAATTAGATACTACTGAAACCTCAGAACAATCGCAGGATGGAATCGGTGTAAATAAAAATCAATTCCCTCATTGAAAGAGAGTATAGTAGAAAACGTGGTTAACGGAAATAGAGAATTATAATGAATAGGATTCCGTCAAATGAAGCAAACTCTCTCTTTTATTTGGCTAATCAATTGGTAAAAATGTCACAATGCTATGTTTAGAAAACTGTTTATAACCAATTTGACCTGTCTGGATATAGATTCAGAGAGAATCTTTTAAATTTAGTTCCATGACAGTAGTGAAATGAAAAGAGTTCTTCTAAATTTAAAATAATGAGAGTACCCGTACACTTGGTTTGTCTGGCAGAAGCCTTATATATAATTGTATAAAACTTACACATTAAGTAAAAGTACCAATTACGATAATTATTAGCACATATTCATGGCATTGAGTTGAATACTGGTTAGATACTAGTTGGATAGTACTGTAGTATAACATAGTCTTTTTATCTCCAATACATCTTTTAAAAATGGCCAAAGAAGAATAAGCTCACTTCTTAAATATAATATTAATTCACATTATTCATATTCACTAAAAGTTATGAAAATTTAAGAGAAAGGTTTGTACAGAAATGAAGATATCCACTAACGTTATTCGTTACATTGAGGAATTCATTAAGATAAGATTCCTGACAATTAAAGAAAGAAAGAAATCTAAACCAGAACATAAAGAATTAATAAAAAATATCTTGTAGTGTATATTTTTCCAACATCTTGTGAAAATTGTCTAATTGAGAGGCTTGTGCCAAAATAACCAATTAAAATAACTAGGTCTGAGTAGGTCTGTCTGGGAACACGTGGAGGCCTGGCTCTCAAACCACTTGTTGTCAATTCTACCAGAAACGTTTATTTTGTAAAGAAATTTGATTGTTAATATAAGTTTTCTATATTCAGAATAATCAATGATATTATTGCAATCTTTTTAATTGTTGTATAACATTTTAAAGAATTCTTTTAATTCATAATTTGGATTTACTGGCATTAAATGATTAACAGTTTTAATGGACAGGTTTCTTGAAAATATTTTTTTAGTATTTCAAACCTAGCAGTACAGACTTTTGATATACCTTGCACAAGCTATGACTTTATTCAATAAGAAAATTTTTTTTAATTGTCAAATGTTGAGAACATGAGCTAAAATGAAATGAGATAGAGTTTAACATCCTTCTCTTTTATACCTAATAGGATATATGAGGTGAGGATGCTATCTTATTTCTGGTACAGAATAAACTATGTCTATCATTATCAGGTAGAACTTGGAAGTCAGAACCTAGATGGAATTTGATATTTTAATGGAATGATTTGAAGCATGAGAGAAGTTGGGTAGAAGTTGATTAACAGACATCATATCTCACCTCACACAAACTTCATGTCATATCTAATCAACAACAGATTATCATTCTACTATATATAGACTTTTATATTGATCTCTGCCTACCAGACATCTCTTATTGGTATTTTAACAAATTTTGGAACAATCAACAATATTTATATAACATTCCATTTTTATTCAATTTCAAATTTAAAGAGTGAAAAAAAAAAACAGTTTTGAAAAGACCTTACAAAGACAAAATTTTAAAATTTTTGTTTTAGCTTATCAAACAACAAACACATTACATATTAGGGACATAAAATTGCCTGTCTTGAAACTTTCCTTGTTAGATTGAAACTCATACATCACTGAAATCAAATATGAAATGCAGATAACTTCCTTGTTTTGTCAGCACCGAAACTAAAAATGTCATCCATTGAAACCTGTTGAGTATATAACCAGCAAAAAACAATTCATATAATCTTGATCTATGTGGGACTACAAAAACGCATCAGGTACATACAATTGCGTGCCTAGAACCTTTCCTAGTGTGAATGAAACCCATCTAGATCAATTAAATTTTATCATCAAATATGAAATGCTGATAACTTCATTCTTGTTTTGCCTGCACAGAAACTCATCATGTCATCCATTGAAACCTGCTAGGTAAACAGACAGTAATTCAATTAATCTACATAGATACATGTATAACTGTCAAACTGTATTTATCAAAACAAACTTGAACAATAACTGAACTAAATTCAGAATTAAATCCTGCAACCTGAATATGAAAGACATTCTGCAGTCAAAATGACAAAACGATGTAAAAATCTTCCCCATCAAAAGACCAAACTACAAAAATATTATATAAAGAGTTTAAAATAGACTTTACTACACAATACCTTTCATAGAAATATCCTCAGAATTGACAACACAAAACAACTATTTGCATCATTCATTATTCAACTACATGTTAAATAACTCATATTATAAACTTTATAAAGAAACACAAAATTAAAAACAGACCGAGTACAAACAATACCTTAGAATATTATTCCATAGTTTATCTGTTAGATGATTAATACACGATGGAACCAGGTGTGAGAAAAGCTATAGAACAAGAGAATAATAGAATTCACAGTGCTTACACTACACGTGATACTTCTTTCTCATGTAAATAGACAACTTTCAGAAGCTGGAAATTTTCCAATATTAAAAGAATTGTCGGATCTATATTATAATACACACATTAAATTTCACATAGTATAACAACAAAAACGGTTATTCAACCATAAAGTACTGTAATCTTATCCATCTTTCCTGAATGTAGTCTGGAGTAGTCTATAGTATTTGTTTAACATGAAATGTGGCTGACTGGAGTTCTGTTACAACTACTATATCGAACTGGCCTATATTTCTAGGTAGCGAGTACATTCTTGATATCCTAGAGTGAGTTGGCTCTTGAATTAACATTGATGTAAAAACAGGCGTATCACTACTCTGTTGGAGATCTACAGAATTATAGTATTGTTATAATTAGGAGCTCTTGGAAGAGTGAGGAAGAAAAATGAGAAATATTTAACATACATCATTTATTAACAAATTTTTTCTCAAATAAAGAAGGTACACTACTTTCATCGCATAGAAAACAAGAGCATAATTAACATTGTTGATAAAAAAAAAATATTTTCAAAAATTTATACTCTGGGAACATTCAAGTTTCAAGGTAAATGGTTTCATTTAATATCTATATTGAATATATCTAACATTATCTTAGTTTTTGATGGAATTGCATCGACTGAAAACTGGATGGTTGCTTGGTCAACTAAACAACTACAGTAATAGTATTTTGCAAATTTAAAGAATATTACATCCTACTCTTCTCCATCTTATAGGCTTATGAAGAGGTGCAATGTCATGCAGTATGCTTTAAGGTAAATTTTGCCAGGATAGGGACGTAAGCCCTCTCTTTTTGGGACTTACAACTGTCAAGGAATATTTAGCGTACATAATCTGTAGCACACAGGTCTTGGTTTACTGTCCCATCCAAATGTAAATTTGGAAATGGTACTGTTAAAGGGCAAGGTAACCTTGTTAATAAATCTACAGACAGCAACCAAGATTTGTATCACTCAAGATATTATTAAGTTATAATTTGTCAAGTCATATTTATCAACTCATATAGCTAACCCAACAAGTATGGAAATTGGTGACACATAATCATTTCTCTTCACTGGTTTGTTTAATATCAATATAATCATCTGTTGCATCTTCTCTTTTTTTCGCAGTTTTTACAGACAGAATATGCAGCTATTAGTCATACTAGATTGCATATAATTATGTTATAAATTCCCTCAGTATGCATCTCATTTCATATGCATGGAATTTAATCAACTGTGTGACATTGGTAACTGATACTCAATAGAGAATTCCAGAATTTATTTTTGCAGCAACATAGGGGTGAAAGAATGAATGAATAAATGATCGAATGAATGAATGCAGACAGGAGCAAACGAATAAATAAATAATTGAATGAATGAACAGATGAATGCTTCTTAGGGGCAAAAGAATGAATGAATCCTTACCAACATCATAGGAGTGAAAGAATGAATGAATGAAAGAATGAATGGGAATGCCATGTACAGTGATAAACTGCATTGGTCTACTAATTTTTTATTTAATGTCCACTTTTGACTTAAAATACCAAAAAAGAATCAGAATATGAGGGTTTTATAGATCATAACCTTGCAACAAAATTTAAATTTAAAAGATAAAAGAAATGATGAAGAATCAATAGTACACAGATTTAAGTGCATCTGCAAATTCTTCGATTTTCAGAAATTAGCTTTCTAGTCTGCAAAACTGGCTAAAAGGCCAATTCTTTTTGTAAAATGTCAATCATCCTTGTCTCTCAAATGCAAGTTGCTTCTAATTATACTGATATTGAGAGAACAGCGGTTCCAAGTGTCTTTATGCAGAGTGAATTATAACCAGTAAATAATGAATGAGAAGATAGCGTGTATAGTAGTATCAATAATAACAGTGTTATTAAACAATACTCTAGCTACTCACAGTTTTTCTAACTTTCAGTTTGACCCTAGAGTATTGATATTCATGACTGAGTTAATCTTTAACAATTACTGGTAGACGTGCATATCTAGGAAAATGCTTATTGAAATAATATGTCCTCTAGTCAAGATGTCTTTATTGAATAATTTAGCTTTCTATGTGCATAAGGATAATAACAGTGTTTTCCAACACAAAACTCATTTTGGTAATTTTATATGAAATACTTCCTTATTTATGATTAATATACTTCCTCATATGAGAAGTTCATTTGATGCATCCAATGTGTTGCCAAACTGTTCAATTTTGAAAGTTTGAGTAAGGAAACTTGTAATTTCTTGTTTTTTGTTTTATCTTATTTCCAATTGTCAACATGCTTTTCACACTGTGAACTGACAGTCTCTTTAAAGAAAGTTGACATAACACTTTATTTTCAGCTTTTCCGCAGCACCAAAACATGATAGATAACAGTACCTAATTAATAGATTTGCAATGAAACCATAGTATAAATCAATCCCTCAAGAGACTTTCACTGGATTGCAAATCTCCAATATATACAGTAATTGAATTGGAAAGTCTTCTTTGTATTCAGCATCTAAGAGATCTAGAATTGATTTTCTCTGAGAATTAATGACTGTAAAAGCTATATTGCTTTCAGTATATTGATTGTATTAATTACTGAGGCTTTATTACACTAATTATTTCTCATTAAACAGTAATAGATATAAATGTCAACTTAACTCAAATTGACATTAATAATATTGATGTCAATAAACCATCTTTAAACCACCATAAGCTACAGATTAAAATATCTACTTAAACTAAAAAAGGAGTATTAATGATCCAAACTACAAATTTACAAAATTAATGGGTAGCAACAAATTAACTTTGTAAGGAAGTAGGAATATATAAAGAATTTTTGTATTATAGAAGAGTAAGCATCCCCTTTTAAACTCCCAAATATACTGTGCAATACTCCAAATTTATTTAACTGTATACAGTGTGCACCCCTTCTTTGTAGGGCCCGTTTTTGGGTAAAAAACCTACATGATACACCAAATCATACAGTACACAAAACATAACTTAAAAGTACACTATTTAACTTTTTCATTATTTTTTAGTTTATCAAATTATGCAGTGTAATCAGATTAACTCTAAGCTTATTTCATAGGATGTTATGTCAAGAAAAAAAAAACTAAGTTGGACTTTTCCAGAATAGTTGTGTACTAGCTCAATATAGGTTATATAGTTTTTTTTATAAAGTCCCATACTGACTTATAAAAAAAAAATATTAAACTGTACAGACCCTTGGAATAAAATAAGTTAGAATATAAAATGTTAAGTCAGATGTACTCAATTTTCAATATTATGATAAAAACTGGGTGTGTTTAAGATATATTAGTTAGTTTATGATGACCTAATGATTAGGATATACTATTTCAAGGTCATTCTGATACAAGGTCATCTCTGTAGATTCATTTACTTGGTGTTTCTCAGATCACAGTCAATATTTATCTGAAAGTCTGAAATATCAAGTGCAGGCATCCACCATTTTTTTCCCAAATTTTTGGGTGGATAAAATTCTTTGAAAATGAAATGAGAAAATTTGATGCACTGCTAACAAATCTACTTCTAAACTTGTGATGACAGCATGAAACAGAGACTTGCATTTGGTAATCATATGCTTAGCATAATTAGTAGCTTAACAAATCTGGACCTTCAGTTGATTCTGATCAGGTTTTAGAAAGCTGGTCTTTGAGAAATTTCTGTACAAACAACTTGCGCACAGTGATATCAATCCTGTTAGATTCTATACCAAACTTGACAAAATCACTAACAACCTGGTAGGAGAAGAGAACTAAATTGCTGAAACTTTTTAATCATTGTCAATTCTAAAAAAACAGCTTTTTAGTCTACAGAACTGGCTATAGGTCAAGATCAAGTTCAATGATTAATATAATAATAATAATAATAACAATCATATAATAATGAGTATAATATTACAAGATGACTAGTAGTCTATAAATGTTTAGGGGTTATAATCTGTTGATAAAATGTAAAAATCATCGGCCCATCTTTATTTTATTACGGAACTTAAACTTAATCATTCTAAATCTAAAATCAATTTTTGAAATGCACAGCCAAAATCTAAAATAGTGCCATGTTCTGGTTCAGTTCAAAACAAATTTGTAGCTTTATGTCATTCATTGTGAAAGATATACTAATCAATTTAGTTCTTTAAGATTTAGGTCTTACTAATGTGTACCCTGCATTAATATCACCTTTTAGTATACATATAAATGTCAAAGGTGAAAGTTCAATCTTTCATTTCCTTCTTAGATATAGAAATTTAAAGGGGGACATAAACTACCACCCATGACAAACAGGAAATAGTGTTCCCTGTCACCAACTGTACCCTAGAGTTAAAAGGTCAAGGTTTTGATAAAAATTAGACAGATGCCATCTGGTAAAATGTCTTGATTTCAGAGTTTCTGGTCAATTTTTATCTCATTTTATTTAAATTAAAAGAAGCATTGTACCAAAACTATGTAAATAAACTACAAGTGTATATGTTTAAGCAAAATTATCGCCAAAAAAATGAAGTATAAGCCAATAAAGCGTTTAGGCAATTAAGTAGACATTCAATATAAAGTTTATTATTTAAAATATCTAAATAAGACAGTAATTTGATAATCAAATGTTAAATAAAGGAAGGAATATATATCTTCAATATATCAGATACAGTTCATTGAACTATTTCCAACCATATTGTTATCTTTTCTTCACAGCAGGAAGTAATCACTCAGTTAGCACATATACACTTTTATCTAATTTTCAGATTAAATAACTTGAGACTGGCTTAAATACTGAATTATAATCTCATTCGGATTACAAATAAAGGGAAATAACTGCTTCCAAAACCAAAAATTGGTGCCAAAGAAATAACCCCAGTAACTTTGACAAAAATGAGTTTCTTTTCACTACAAAAGTTCACTTCTGTTAGGGCAGATGAGTAATTCAATAATGGAGGGTACATAGTTATTGAGGGCAAATTTAGTCAAAAGTTCAAAAGCAGACCAATTAATTAATAAGAAATGTATACTATACCTCCTCTGCCATCCTTCTTAAAAATCTACACATGGATATATTAGAATCTACAACACAATGACTTTATTGCTTTTAAATACCCCTCTTACTTCCCTTAACGTAATATTTCTGAATTTTTCTGTATCTTTATGACTAATACTCTCCATACTGAATTAATGTTATAAATGAAACAGCAGAATCAAGAACTAAAGAATATTTATAAACAGGATTTAACTGACTGACCTGTTCCTGTATTAATTCCAATTTCACTGTTTTAATTACTGTCACTTTGTTTTACTGACAGTATCAATATTCAATAGATAATGACACACTATTAATAGTTCAAAATATTATTATATTCATCTTCATCTGCCAAGGTAAATTTATATTAACAGCTTCCTCATATGACTTAATTCAACACCAAGGAAGAAATTAAATCTATATTGAGTGGGATTGTTGATACCAGCCATAGCTTTGATTCCTCTTCCAATTATGACAAATTCTGTCAGTGCCAGGACTTCTGAGAGTCCTTTGCCTTGGGTTCCTTAAATTAACTGTTTATGATATTCCACAATAAGTTGTAGTGTTATTATGTAGTAATATATCACAAATAGGCTTTAAGACAATCAAAATCAAACAATTCAAAATTTCACGTTCTTAAATAGAAATCCCAAGACTAATTAATCATGATTTTACATAATTTTTTTCCTTCTCAAAAGTTAACAATGCAAGTGGTTATAGTGTTTCCAAAAAAAATTTCATGAAGTTACTATGTTACTTAAAAAAAGGCTGTTGAATCAAGATCCATTTGATAGGGACTCCATTAAAACTCTGATTTCAGATTATTCTATTAGTATCTATTTAGTATCCCAAAATGTAACAATGCATACCAAACCTCATTTAAAGATTTGTACCTTTAGACTAATCACTGTTGGTTTTAGCAGTCTTGGTATTAGGTTGATAGACATGATAAAGATTTTGATAGAGGGAAGATGAGAGAGTAACAACATTAGATTATTATGATAAATCCAGATAAATATAATAAAACCTGTAGTTGTGTGGTTATATAGAAAGGAGTATTATGATAACCTAGGTGTAGGCCACAATACTAATCTAGCGGGTCTACTTGATGAGGTAACAGTTAGGCCATGCTTACTCCTGGGTTTGTTTAATAAAAACACATGAAAATATGAGATTAAACAACACCTTACTAGTGATTCAGCAAGGGGAGTAAAGGCTGTAGCTTTGTACTCATGACAAAGTTATAAAAGCACAGGCACAGGAAGTATAAGTTTGAAATTCTATTTGAACAAATGTGTTAAGAATTAAATGTTTGTAAATCTGGGTTATGTAAGCTTATGCTTTAAACAGGATTTTTATTTGGTAGGACTTCTGCAATTTGTACCCCCTGACGATGAAAGGGAGACCTCAAACTCCTGTTCAATAGTATTGTAATAGTAGGATAAAACCCAGAAACTGAATATGATATGGCCTGCTCTCTTTCACTTATTACCTAATTCCAAATAATGAAGCAATGAATTTATTCGTAAGGTCTATCATTGTAGGTGTTAGTATGATGATTGGTCAAATAAAATCTGTCATGTAGAACATGTTTTATTATCTGTTGCTTCATAAAAAATATACCTGATAAAGCACATGAAACAAGGACAGGAAATAGGTCAATAAAAATTGAGATATCCTTACAGATAACTTAGTCAATATTATGATATATTTCAAGTTCACCGTCGATGTAAATGAAATAAAAAATATTTTGAAATGCAATACAGGAATAATCTAAATGATATCTGAAATTTATGTGTAATTTATGACTTAAACAGGGTTGTTATATGTTATTTTACTCGTATACATGCTTTACTTTACCATAAATAAAGCTAAGCCTTATAGTTCCATTCCACTATAATAGAAAAACAATTTAATTTGTTTTGTATGAGCCATTCCAGTTAGATTACTGTCAACACTGTAAATCAAAATTAGTCAATAATAATTTGTGGTTTAGGCAAGACAACTGTAATTAAGACAGATGTATTGAGACTATCTATGCATTATGTGTATACCACTTCAATTCATATAGGTTTATTAACTTGTTAAAATGAGAAATGATTTTGGGAAGGGCGCCCTTCAAACAATGACAGTTTCAGAAAATATCACCATTTTTCCCAAAAGTGTCTGAACTACAGAGTTTCTTACTACATACTAGTTATGATATAACATGGAATCTGCATATAATCAAATCATCCCAAAATATTTTTCTCTAAACCTCTACTTCTTTTACAGTCGTATACTCTTTCATAAATAAACCTGGAAACTCATGTTTCAGGCTTATATATCAAAGATGGTGGTCATTTGTGCCTTTGCTTGTTAACTTCCAATTTGTTTTTGATATTGAGATAAGTCTCAATGAAAGCACATTTACTCTATAATGAATCAATGAACATAAAATTGAAAAAATATTAAAACAACATTACCCCTTTAATCTTGTGATCAATTTTGGTCCGTTTCTGTGATCCATATTCAGAGTTTCTGCCACATCCACAGCAGACGGAGAGCCACGCTGGTCTCTTTCTGGGAATTTCAATCCTTGTAGATTGAACACACAAACTGCTAAATCCTCCATCATCGTTCATAAAGACAAGATGAGCTAGGTTGACATTGGAATTTCTCTTGGACATTGTTAGTGTTATTTATCACAATAAAATGACTAGGAATGTATATTTGTTGAAGTAAAGACTTGAAGCAGGTCAGGAGTGAGCAGTTAGTTCAGTCATTAAGTTCCTTTTCATTTCTTCTTGAACAGTGTCACTACTCATAATAAAAATGGTACCGGTTTTCCAGACACACAATTGGCCAGTCTTAAATTTCAAATTTGTCACACATCACAACATTAAAAATAAAACAAAAGTAGCCTTGAATAATCAACTTGAATGCAAAACAATGAAAGTTATAACAACTTCTTTTGTTTTGCAATAAAAAACACCACATCCACATAGATATAAAACCGACACAAGAACACGTTTTGCTGCACATAAAAAAAAAATGTTGAACAAGGACTCATTAAGAGAAAAGAGTGTGACCTAGAAAGTAATATTTCAACCTGTATGAATTAATAAGATTACTGTAATCATATCAAATATTACCAATCCCTATCACTTATATCACAACAGGTAATATCCTATTTAAAGGGACATTACCACAATTCCTTTTCCAAATAAAATTTCAAAATGGCCAATCAACAAAAGTCACAATCAATGATTAACTTTCTTAGGATAGTTCTGCACTGTATAATCCTAACATTCAAACACAAGCTGAATTGATAAACACAATCGTTAAGTGACTTCAGGCCTTAAATCTTCAGATCTCAAACTGTAAAACAACTATGGACACTGAAACTAATAATCTAAACAACAAACAGCAGTTTCAGAAGTTATATAATTTCTGTACATGAAGTCATTTTTACACTTATGCCAATTGCCGAACCATTTAACTGTGTAATTCTTTTCAAGTCATCCATAATTCAAATGTTGATGGTTTTTCAAGACTTATCAAAACATTGAAACCCTATTTATATCCAACAGATATTCTAGCATAGTAATTTATGAGTTCATATACTATTTATTATAATTCAGTGGTAACAGCTTGCTATATTGTTTATCATATTCATATCCTAACATACACAATGCCTACAGAATTGATATTGAAAAATGAATATTAAATTCATTGACTTCAAGAAAGAATAACCTGTCAAACACAAAGATTGGCATAATTAAAATTTATTCAACAAGGTCACAAAAAATGCTTTCTAGCTTTAAAGCAAGAAGTAGTTAGTCAAGTTTTCGGTAAAAAAGAGACAGCCACAGAAAATATAACACAAACTAATGTCAATGCTAAAGCTAAAATGTTCCGTTATTAAAAACAACCCAACCTATTCAGTCAGAAACGGTTTTAAATTTCTGTCCTTTTTTGATACAAATAAAAAAATCTCAAACACAAAATTTGTACAATTTATTTAAGTCAATCACTAAATCACAATAATAAAGTCTAAAGATACAACTTTAATCCATATTTCAATATCAAATCTAAACTCAATCAATAAGGCAAATCATTTCATATCCATCACCAAAAATACACAACTTGAAGCTACCCAACAAACCAACAGCATAAACACAATTGCTAACCATTATGGTAAACACTGCATTTCACACAAACAACCTAAACAATTATGATTTTATTTGAAATTTAAACACATGTCACCAGTGTCTGTTTAACACTGAAATGTCAGTGAACACATCTCAGGTCAAACAAAAACTCCAGGAAATGATATTTAAAAATTGTCTTATTTCTATCTGTCAGATTTAGACAGTATTGGAGAAAGCTTTCAAAACTGTCCATAGAGTTGAAATCATGCAGGCTACATAGGGAGTTAATGAATTTCTTTAATTAGTTATATAATAGGAAAGGTCATCACAGTAGGTCAAGGGGTCAGATCTAGACTACATCAGACATGATAAGTTAAATCTAATTTTACTTTTCTATTGTCAATTAAGAAAACATGTCACAATTAGTTTCCCACAATATCTTGAAACTTACTTCATAATAATTGATTGTGAAAGACATTTTATATAGCACAGATCAACCTCCAGTTTGCTTGAAAATCAGTTCGACCTCACTGCACAATTAGTTTCTTGAATATTTGAAATCTTTGAGTAACTGACTGAACTTTTAAAGAACTGATTCACCAAAAGAAAAGATTATATCGATAGATTCATGGATTACAATAACAATTGTAGGCTTTCATTTATACCAATATATTTTGTTACACACTTTAGTTTAGAATACTAGACACCTGCACAAGCTGATTAAACATAGACATGATTTTGAATAATCTCTTTAAAAATTTGTTGAAATGTTCAATTTTTGATGTAAAATTTCAAAACTGAAACGAAAAATGAAGACTGTCTTACCTACTCCAAATTCTAAATTTCAGCCTAGTCACTGAACTGATGTTAATGTGCTTATCAACTGACACGATTCATTGAAAATTGGTGGTAATTTAAATACCACAAAGTTATTAACTTATAAAAATTGAACATATGGTTAAATAGGACAGCTCATTGCTGAATTATAATAAGGCAATATCAAAATAGACAATATCTATTGCTTTACAAGAACAAAGATTAGATTTTGAGATCTGAGATGGTAAGCAGAGATGCTGGTTAAAATGAGTTGATCAGCTACTAAATTTTATAATATTGTAATAGACTATAATACCTTGAATCTTAAATTTAATATTCTGATTAAAATAGCATGAACATTTACAAATTCAAACCTACAGTCAGTTAGATAGAAACCTCAATTAACTTGTCACCTTTAAACACCGAAATTGAATCTCTTATTTGAAAGTGTTGACTCAATTTCATATGTGATCAAACATGATCAAGTAACCTAAATGCTTACCAAATGAAATTTTAAAACAAAACCAATAGCTTTGACAAACATCCCAATGAAAATTACATTCACAATTAAAAAAACCTCACAGTTATCTACATAGAAACCTCAACAAAATTATCACCTTTAAATACTGAAATTTGATTCACTTATTTGATAGTGTTGAATCAATTTCATATGTGATCAAACATATCCTTTTCTTCAGATACATAATATATTACATTGATATTTCAAATAAACTCACAGTTAAAGGAACACAAAAAAACAACAAGATTATCAATAATGTAGTAAAACATATTTCCTCTGTCTTAATCAAGTCATTTGTCATCAACTGACAAAATATGACTCTCTTTTTGTCTAGTTATGGTTTTGATAACCTCAAGGTTATAGGCTTGGTTTATTTCGCCATTTTTGTATCAATAAATTGTATTATTATTTTAACACTGAGTCAAATTAACTGTATAACAAGATTCCTTCATCAATAAAATTATATAAGCTTACTATCCCAAATATTTTCTGCATTCAAATTCAAAGGTTACATGCTCAAGTGCCAATCTTTATAAAAGATGCTTCTTATGAAAAATCATATTATAAAGTAGATAGAGTAAACAGAATATATATTGCAAATTCATTGTGCCAATCCTACGATATGTACTCAGTAGTATTTGTTTTCAACTATTTCAAAAGGTGCAATTTAGAAACTTCCTTTTAATACTATAAGTAAGCTTATAAATACCGTAATGAAAATTTGTGCATTATGTAAAACAGACAGTTTCAACTACTGGTCATTTTCACAATGCCAAGCATGACCTTTTTTTCAAAAACTTAGTATGTTTTTCAACAATGTCAACTGAATTTCACATTATATATAGTCTAAATGCAGTCAAATACATTGCGCAAACAGAAAGTGAATATTGCAAAATATTCACAAAATGCCAAAGAAACCTAAAATAAGTTTTCACAAAAACTGACATCTGATCAAATTTTCCACACAAACTGCAAAGTTGACATCATACAAGTTGATCCGAAAATAGAAAGCAAAGTATTGTTTGGTAAACAAACTACATCACACACACTATAACACTTATATTAATCCAGTTAACAACTGCACAGATTTCCTCTGAGTAAGCCTGTACTTTATACACAATAAAAAAAATATTGACTTTTTAAAACATCACCATGTCATCATACACTTGGTTTAAACAAAGACAAAATATTGGAGAGACAGTCTGTGAATCCTATACACGCTTCCATGTTACGCTACAGTGCACTTCAATGGCCATGTAGGTGTGGAACACTTAACAAAGGCAGAAATCAATGAATGTGTTAGATGAAGCACACTAGATTATGAAAACATGGACAATACTTTAAATGATCTCATTTACTAGCAGGACATACTTTGACCTTTTATCACCAGGTAATGACTGATGTCACCCTTAGTCACTGGTAGCACAAAATCTTTTAACAAAAAAAATTTAAAATGATTTTTCTATTCTTTCAAATAACACAAGTCCTTTAAAATGATGACCAATAATAATGTCAAATGAAATAATACAATTAAATTTTACTGAAAATCAAAACATATCTTTTCAAAACTCAAATTTTACAAAATGAATTCATAGTCTACCTTCCTACTAGTTTTCCAGACAATATTTTTACCCCTATTTCAATTGTAAAAAAAAAAATTTCTATGCTTTCAAATAACACAATTCCTTTAAAATTGATGACCAATAATAATGTCAAATGAAATACAACAATTAAATTTCACTGAAAATCAAACCATATCTATTCAAAACTCAAATTTTACAACATGAATTCATAGTCTACCTTCGTACAAGTTCTTCATACAATATTTTTACCTCTATTTCAATAATTTACTGATTTTCATTTCAATTCATGTCCTTATACAACTGTTAAATATCTATTCAGGATGGTAATGGATAGTTATATAATAAAACAGTGTTGTTCATCTCCGTTCCTTTATGATACAGAGACAATCTTTTGATTGTTGTCTATGATTTGACAAAAGGACAATTTCAAAGGTAAGTTGACAATATTGGTCTATTGTAACAATATAAGACACTCACTTTTCCTCATATCGACAGTAAAGTTCTTAAACATTAGAAATTTCCGAAACAGAGGGCAATATCATAATTTATTATCTTATTCACCACAAAGAACAATCCTACTAGTCTTCCGTTCATTGTCAATCCATTCAACACATTTCACGGAGTCAAAATGAGAAATAAAAACAATAAGACCTTCAAGCCATGTATGACCTGTCCCCAAAATATCTGATAAATATCTAGTGATAACATCAAGATAATACTATTAAAATCACCTGGATTGAAAGATTTTATTTATAAGAAAAATTTGAAAATATCAAAAACTTTCACTCCTGGTCAAAATTATGACTATTTCCATGAATTAAAGCTTACTAAAATGAATAAAAGAATATTATCTGCATTACAACTATAATCCTTTTATTAGTTTAAATCAACACGAAATAAATATTAATTCAAATAACAAATCATATTTGATATAATTTTCATTTTGAATTAATTCATAAGATTAAAGGGATAATATTTTGTATTTGACCAATAAGAGCATGGTATTCATCAGTAAATATACCTGCTGTTCATCAAAATGCTTTGAAACCTGTAGCCTTTGTACCCACAATACCATTTTGATGCAATTTTCGAAGTCAAAAACTAAAAAACTGTTTACGGAAAATTGTCAAATTCAAACTTGACTACCATCTTATCTATTTCAATACTCATACCAAATCTGAATAATAAATGGAGCAATAACTCTAAAAACATTTATTGAATATTTTTTCAATGCCAATGCTCATACCAAATTTCATCAATATACATCCACATATTCATGTTGGCGTATAAAAAATAAATATATATCCAAAAAATGCAAGCAATTATCCACAAGTATGCCTATGAATATTGAATAATGCTTTATAAATCGTTTAAGGGTTTTTTCAAAATGACTTATTTTATGAGTTTTTCAGATTTTAAGGGATTCTGTTACATTATGACACCAGGTAAGTTCACTGATGAATATATACTCATTTGACCATTCTTGATAACTAAAATTTGATATTCATGCAGTATCCCTTTAAATCATTGTCATTTAAGTAGCATCATTTTAAGAAGCAAATGTTTTGAAGAGATTAAATCTCATTCCGTTTGAACTGCTTTTCTCAGTTAGCTACATTGGCTGCATTCCCTGTACTTGACTTTGGAAAAAAATGCGCTGAAAAACCTGTAAGTTCATTTCAACTTCTGCTGGGAATAAGCTATGAACCTTGAGGTTAGCGAGTTGAGTCACTGCTACTCCCGTCATTTTTAAAAAGAAACAGACACTTTTTCACCCAGTATGAATATGAAGTAAAATTCTTTTGTGAATGGGTACACTAATAGGTGTTACAAAAAGTTGATCCTTCATGTAGGTAACAATTTGTTTGATATATTGAGTTGTTTGATATATTGAGTTGTATAAGAGGAATGTCAAAATAAAACAAGTGCCAGGCATTAATAGAAGTGTAAGGTTATTATTTCTTCTGATGAGGTTACTATGACAACCATCAAAACATTAGATGTAAAAAATGGGTGTGTGTATCATTGCAGACTTCTCTGATGTTTTTTACATCTTGCCAATAGTTTCTCTACTATTGAGTGTAAGATTATCAACGTTAGTACCAGCTAAGTGCATACTTTTATCTGATTATTCAATCTATTCAGGAAATTATATATAATACACCTGGTATTTAGTTTATTTGTATGTTATTATGGTGGCTTCAGTAATTTCAAAATTCAGATCAAGCTACTTGTATGTTTTCTGGTTGACAAATACTCTTAGGTCTTAGGCTTAGATTTACATTTCAATACTTAAAGGGATAAAAGGCGTTAGAAAGAACATAAAAATTTAAGTTCACTCAAATTTGGACAATAACAGTATCCATCAGTGGACTTACCTGGTGTCATACCTATACATCAAAATCCCTCTAAAATCCGCTAAATCCCCCAAGTAAAGTAGTTAATCATAAAACGCTTGTGCCATCCATCAAGCGATTTTCAAATTGTGTAAATATAAGGGGAAGTAACTCTAACATGTGGGTTTTCATGCGTCCGTGACTCCTACTGTTGAATTGCACAATGATGTTTAAGCGTTGATTTACCAGACGCTTTTATTCTCAAACTGAATGGAATCGTCGCTGGCTCACTTTTTTTAAAATTCCGAATATATTTTTATTGTAGCTTTTTAGAATTTGGTAAAGTGTGGGATGCATACTTATTTAACTAATAGTCAATATTAAACACAAATATAAGCCGTAGGACAAGTGTATTCTAACGCCTATTATCCCTTTAATATGAATAAAGATTTGCCTGTATAGGCCTACTAAACAGTGCCAAGAACATTTGTATTGGGTCTGGTAAAAACAAAAATCAAATTGGTTTCAAATGAGGAGAATATATTGTCAATTTCAATGCATTTGCCAGAATTGACTGAATGGAATTCTAATTGTCTTTTCATATTCACAATCAAAATCTCAAATTAACTCTCAAATCTTTTATTTGCTCAACATAAATTCTCTTCTCAATGCTTTGCATTTTTTTTCCAGACCATTGTTATAAAATTCCATTGATAAGAGATGAGATTATGACCTGTCATACAATACAACCCATACTATCTGAGCAAAGCAAAAAGGTTTTCAAAGATGATTGGAATATATGTCTCAAAATAGTAACGTTGGTCTTAAATATATGAAAGGTTTTACATTGAAAAACACATTTCTCTCCTAAAAAGTTCAACCCTCCAAAAGTCACAAATTTTGGTGGAAATAAATAAACCTGATTCTTCAATTTCAAGGTAGGCCTATATAAGATATTATAATTAATATAAAACCTTTTAAGTCTTTAAGCTTATCTATCTAGATATTATACAACAATAATAAAAAATATGTTCAATATTAATATTATTATTTATAGGTCTAATTGAAATTGGCAGACAAAATTTACTTCTCAATTAACAATGGTTTCACTAAGGGCCTAGGACTTCCTGTAACATTCATGTCACTGTCATCTTTATACTTGCATGATCTGTGAGACTGTGTAGCCTATCCTCATGCCATACATGAGTTGTATCAGTATTTAAGCCTAGGCCAAAACTTATAAAATAGTATAGATTCTGTAGGTTGTTATTCAATTTGGTAAATGTAAAAGTATAAGGTAAGAAGACAGAAGTGATAGAACTATTTTGAGTAGAGTTGTAGACATCATCGGGATAAAGCTAAAGACTAAGGCTAAGCTTAACAAGGTGTATTATTTGTCGAACATGTCAATTTGATAGACATGTCGAATTCAATGATAAAGTTGACATGACAATTAGATCTATAACATTTTGTAGTTAATGAACATCTTTCTTTCAATGTGTAATGATTCCATGTAAATAGGTTTCTGAAATTGAGTTTAAAAGACGAAATAAATCAAAATCTCACCTGGAAATTCCTGTGTCTTGAAAAGGAAAACACCTCTTTTCACCTTCTCGTGGGAGAGTCAACGTGACCTATTTAGTATTTGCCCCAACTTCTCCAACAAACTTTTTTATATGGAGTTTTGTGACTTGAAATTTGAAATAAATCTAAAGAGAACCTTAAATGGTTAGTCTGTGTATCTCCCATTTACGCCGATTATCTAAATACTATCAAGATTGAGACCAATCATCAAAAAAATAAATAATTCTCTCGCCACTTACATTGCAAGGGAGAAAACTCTTACTCTCGGATCATTTTAGCTTCAGACTACAGTAGATTAACAACACTATTCTCTGTAAGGTAGAAAACACAACAAGAAGAAAAAAAATATCCAAAGCTCTTCCTAAGGAAGGATAACCAATATTATTCTATTAGGCCTAATGTCCAATGTCAGTTTCTCCGGTTTCATAAGACACGAAAGGCAAAGAAAAAAAAAAGAAAATCACAAGTGGCAAAAAAAAAAAAAATTTCAAAGGTGTAAACAAGCCTTTCAAACGACAATCCTTCATGCATAAATTCAAAGCACTGAGCCGTATCGAGCTTATATTGCGTTGTTTTGTATACCACCTTATCAGTTTTGAATAACGTCAATGCTCTGTGGAAACCAGGCCCTTATATTTGGTAATACAAGTGTGCACTACTCAGGTTTCATCCTATTCTATTGCAATAGCGTAGCTTAAAATCCTTAATGAAACACAAAAGCGGGCTTTATAGTATTATAGTACATCTTCATTTAACAGGTTTATTTCTGGATTTCTATTGTTAAGCCAAATTATATCAGATAAATTTTGTTATATTGACCCATTTGTGACGACGCTGTAGAAATGTGAAATTGTTTTTTTTTTTAATCGCTTATGAATACATTATACGGTTACACAATTTAAAAGTGTTCAAAATTGTAAGTTATCCTAGATTATAGTGTGAAGTAAATTGAAGTTGGAAATAGATTTGGAAGTTGAAGCTGCTGCTCAACAAAACATTCAATACGTTAAATGGAGGTTTAAATAGTGGGCCTACTAGGCCAATGGTAAATTGTTGTTGCTGGTATCTTAGAATTTTGCTTTGCAGTGGATATATAATCAATAAATGGAATCAGACACAGTTTAAATAAAGAGTTGCTGAAAGTTATGTAGTAGGCCTATATCAATTATTGTGGACAGATGTTTTATGTATCCTACAAGTTGCAGCAAGGTGTTAAATTTTGAAATGAAAAATGAATGGATGTTGCCAATATAACAATGAAATTGTTTAAACTAGTTTTTATTTACTATTGTGTTACCGTGGATGCTGACTTGAATACAGGTAAATCCGTTTTGTTAAAGTATTAAGTCTTAAATGCGTATTTTAATACGTTATTGAAAAATTTCGTGGTTAATACAAATCAGGATTTTCCTTTCCAGACATAGTCTATAAAAACACAATGTTCCCAGTAGTAATTTAACAGTATAATTCTGATTATAATGCGCGGGCACATGTTTTGGAAATCAGGTTTAAAAGGCAACGTGATTATATCAATCATACAGGAACCAGCTTAATATATCCTGAGTATGTACTCAATCATTGCTTGTGCGGCTCCGAATTTCCTATACCCAATCGACCATTCTATTTGGAAAGCTAACAGTGTCCTAAAGTCACCTATTGTAAATTATTTTACAATATACACAATTGCGTGGAATAGAGAATTCAGTTGCTAACTTTCTCCATTTTGGATTAGCATTTAAAGATAATTGCATTTTTATTTTTATTGGGCCTAATTCTGACCCATGTAAAATAAAGAGTTTATAATATTATTAGTATTAGACCCTTCATAACTATAATATATCTTAATTGATATTTACAAGGGGGAATTTATTCTTATTATAATGCAGTATATAGTTTCTTTTTCCTTACTTGAATAGTAGATATAGTATGACGAATTTCCAAGAGGACAAACAAATATTTAAAACATCCTTACCCGTTACCAAAACTCAAAGACCAAGTTTCGTAATTATTATCACTTTAACAGCATCTAGCATTAATCAAGACAAGTAATTGATGTTATTTTAATATTTTTCATTTTTGAAATATACTATTTAATTTTTTGTTTTTCAGAATGCGTGAATGGGACAGATATCAAATTACAAACTAAAAATGACACTGATAATTACATCACATCGCCAAATTTCCCTGAAGATTCACCAAGGTACTGTACACCCAGCGGCGTTTCTATGGGGCCGATATTATATTTGAACGGTATCTCTCATACGTATTAGTACACACTGCCAGGGTTAACTTAAGAAGTTTACATACATAACATTTTCCTCGTAAATATCTAGATTGATAAAATTATCGATTTTGCATGTGTAAATGAATGTCAGATGTCTTATTTGTAAACTGAAGGAATGTCAGATGTGCCCTTTCTAGATTGATGCCATGTTACCTTTTTGTAAACTTAAGAAAAGATACCCAACGGAATGTCAGATGTCCTATAGATTGAAGGAATGCCAGGTGTCGTTTTTTTTAAATTTTAGGAATGTCAGGTGCGGTTTTCAACTTACTGCTCCTGTCAAAAGAAAAGTGTGTGTAGAGGTAGAGATAGCTGTTATTGGTGCTAGAAAACGATGTAAAAATAACACCCTAAAAATATTTGATGGTGAGCACGAGCACATATCGTAATTCTTTCCTTGATGAAATTACTTTTTGAGTAAATTGTTTGTGATCTACCCAATGCTGTTTTTGAGCTAGGAACATACGTCAACTTACCACCCACTTTTACTGTGATTTCATTGTATTCAAGGTTGAAAGTTGAAACTCTGTTAACTTGCCCAAAATCTTTTTAAAAAATTTTTGAAAAAATTGCGGCTTCCATCGCCTTCATAAGCCACTTTAGACATAATTTCAATGTATTAAGGGTTGAAACTCCTGTTATCTTTTGTCGAATCGTACCTTTATACATCAAATTATACAAAAATAAGATAAGTAATGTGGCTTCTAGGGAGTAAAGGTTGTAACTTTGTACAAAGTTACGAAAGCAAAGGCACAGGACTTATAAGTTTAATGTTCCTTTTGCTAAATAAAAAAAATGTGTGTTAGCAATTAAGTGATTAGGGTGATTGAAAAGTAACAAGTTACTATCCAATAGTTAGGACAGGGTTCGATATAAGATACCGACAGATGGATGGCGGCAATATACGTCCAAATGATAATTTAACGTATATTGCCGCCATCCATCCGTCGGTAGGTCCTCTACAATTGAATAAGACAGTTGCCTCTTTTCATTCCAGCCTTATGATTTTACCTTTGAAATTACAGGTCCGAACCACAAATCCGATATTCTGGTAAACCTGTGTCGCAAGTCTTCTACAGATACTTATTGTAGTTCTAAAAGAATTCTGTATGTTCAGTTTTCTACGGATGAAGACATTACTCATAAAGACAGTTTTAAAATCAGATATTATCTTAAAATCCAAAATCATTCTGGTAAGTCAAACCTTCTGTCTTACGTGATATCTGCTCATTAATTCAATTATTGTGTGTAATGGCAAGACTTGTTCATATGGGATACATTTCAAAAATACCAAACAAAAAAAAAAGCCATATGTTACATTGTGGCGCTCTTTTCTGCAAATGTGTAGGTTTAGACTGGATAAGAATGTTTTTTTAAAAATATTTTAGATGAAGCTGGAAGTTATAATGCCCTAATATTTATAATTATCGGGGTAGTACTTCTACTGGTATGTGTCATGGCCATCATGTTGTATATAATAAGAAAGAACCGATCAAATTACTGTGTACGGAAAACAGAAGAACCACCAACAAATCGCCAACAGTCGTCTTTGGTTGAACATGATCAACCATTGATGACTACGGGAGAAAGAGACGGTATCAGAGAAATTGCTTCAGCTCCTGTTGAAATAGATCCAAATGCATCTGATATTGATACGGTTAAACCACCCACTTATAATGAGGTGCTTGAAGAAGATCGATTCCTTTCTAGTATTAATTTATCACAGGAAATAGCTTAATGTAACATTGATTCAGAAGACTCAAAAACCGCTTTTTGCCTTTCTTGCTGTTTTAAATTGTTAACCAGAAGTGTTTATAGATTCTACCCTTCAATGTTGTTAACCATGGATTTCTATCAGCAAGCTGAGCACAAGGTCAAGTCCATAAGGATACTTTTGTTTATTAAACTGAGTTCAGCCAAGTTAGCTACTGAGTATTTGTGGATCCATAAATAATAACCAAAGTGTTGTCAATATAAAACATTTATTATATATACAATAAATTGATAACAAACCATATTCCATCCATGATTATATTTTTAAATATGATAAATAATAACAAATTATTTAATAATAAATTTAAAGGGATTGAGGTCCTTCCACTGCATTTCAACTTTCACAAACATATTATATTTAAAATACATTCCAGAGTTGATTTGAAATTTCAAGGACCTAATCCTTCAAATTGGCCTTTACCTTCAGAAAATGTGAAAAAAATTAACAATAGAAAAAGACAGCACTACAACAAAATGAGGATTGAATAGAAAATATTTAATTGAGGACTAGATCTTTTGATTTTGACAATCTTTTCATGTTGGTAAAACACAAGTGATAATAAAGGTCAGATCAACTAAAACAATCCTCTATTAACAAAAAAAACCAAAACAACAGAACAACAGAAATTATATTTGGTTAGAGTGGAACCTGCCAGCAATCTATTATCAACAAAAGTCAACAATAAATTCTAAAATAAAACTATGCTCTGATGAGTATTAAGGCACAGGAATGTTATTGATGGGACCTACAATAATCAGGGTATTATTAATGAGTTATCTATGTATTTAGAGGGCACACGACCCATCTAAGAAATTCGGTGATTCCACACCAAAATTAAATATGCTATATATTTTCTTTCCATAAAGCCAAAGCAAAATGAGCTTCTTTATACAATGCGCACTTCAGGGACTCGTTTCATGTTAATTCAAAAAATCTTCCTTGCATAGCTGTGTATTACTTGTTAGAAACATTACAACCTCAATAATGGTACAAATGTACTATACTCAAAGTAGCAATTCTGATTGGTTTATCCTGTTTCCTTAATCCTGACTCCTTAACATATAAAGTTATGATCTCTAAAGCTGATAGTCGAAGATCAGCAAGTGACATTGATAAAACTAAATTTGAAAAAAATAACAAATTGGTACTTAAATTGATATCACATGATAAGAAGAAATAATTTACTAAGGTGGCACTCAATTTGAGAGTTCTGTTTTATTGAACATCAAGTTGAATCCATGAATTCCAAGAGTGCAGAACTCACAAATTGTGCCACCTTAAGGAGTTAGTAATGGAATAAGAAAATTATCATACACCAAGTTCAGCTAGTAACCAAAATAAGAAATAGACTAATATAACAAAACCTATAATTATCCATAAGGCACTGATTGACCCTGAAATATAGACAATATTTAATCATATTGATATTTAGTATTAGTGTTAACCAAACAAAAATGGCCTTTCCTCAGATGTGATATACAGATTGTTGAGTTACTGCAATCCATTTTGTTTATATTTTGCAAAACTTTTGGTATCTTTATTGAGCTGCACAATTTCAATTCCTCCTAAGACATTACAACATATGTCCATGTGCCCCACACAGATTCACAGTAGAATTAAAGTCAAATGAAACAACTATATTTTACAAGGATAACAACTTAGGTTCACAAGTTACGTGACAGGGATCTTTTCTACCAGCTGGTCCTTGGCCAAACATCTTGGCATTGATCTTTCCTGGATTATCCGTACCCATTTACAGCTGGGTGGACTGGAATTATGAGTGAAGATGACTTATTCAAGGTCATCGGACTTTCACACACTGATCTAGATCAGAACTCATGTCCGACATTTTTTACATATCCAAGCAAATGACGTCATTTGAACCAATGCTCTAACCGTTGTGCTATAGAACCCCACAAAACTTTACCCTTAGTCTGTATGGTATTTCTCAGAAATAGATTGAAAGACCAATTATTTTCAATGTAATTCAGGAGCTGATAGATTAAACAAATACATACCCCTAGGATTAACTTGATGTAATTTTACTGTATTATCAGCTGATATACTTAACAAGGTAAAGTCTTTGTCTCCAGTTATAGCTTGACAACTTTCAGAATTGGACATAAATTCTACACCAGTTACAAATATACCATGAGCAGCTTTAACATAATATAATTTCTGTAATGGAAACAATTCAATAGTTAAATAGAACCAACAATCTCTTAAAGGGATAATAGGTCTTAGGACGGAACATAAAATTTGAAAATTTTAAACTTGACCAATATGAGCGCTATTCATCAGCAAATATACCTGCTGCCATAAACAACATTAAAAAATATCAAAAAAATTAACTAATTATCCATAAAGCTACATTTTGTTTAATGAAAATGCGTAATAAATTGATTAAGCATTTTTTAAAAATGACTAAGTTTTGAGAGTTTTCCATATTGTAAGGGTTTCTGTTACTCTATGATATATATGAATATATACTCAAATAGACTATTCTTTTGAGAACAAAAATTTTATGTTCAAGCTAAGATGCAGTATCTCTTTAAATGGCCACTGATAACTATTCTTGATTAATTTTCTGAATATTTTGTAAAGGGAAATGTCAACAACTTAAGATATTATAAATAATTCAGAAACCAACATGTGGGACATCAATTTGGTATAATACAAAGGTTAAGTCTCTTACTTGTAAACTAAAAGAGATGTACACAGCTACACTACCAGATAGTGTACCTACACCTAAATATATACCATCTTCACTACAAATATAAAAGAGTTTTTTTTATAATTCTAACATAAATATCAGGATACCAGAAGCTTAGAAACTGGGATAAAAATTTGAGATTTTTGAATTTGAGAAGCTCTAATATTATGTATGACTCAGTAGTCTCAGGATTCTCCAGCCATATTCCCTACGTGATAATATATCTCAAAAGCTTGTTTATATGATTTAATAAGGAAATTACATATGACCCCTTTGTTATGTTTTTCTATGCATCACTAATCGAGAGGCCCCCTAGAATGACTAGTAGGATTTTCATATAAATATAAATACCAACCTTACAGCTAAAGATGATAACACCTCTGTACCAGCTTTAACTTGTTTTCTAACCGAATATTTTTTATGGTCGAAAGTTGTAATATAACATGGTAAAGGTTTAGAAGATCTGGTTATAGGAATGCTTATTGTATATAAATTACATTTATCTTGTTTACCCTCTACCAATCCATATCTACAATACAAAAATAAATCTGATAAAGAAATGCACAGTAAAAGTTACGCTTAAGTTATGCTTGAGCAATCAAGTGTGACATCTCTTTCAATTTAAAATACAAGAAGCAAAAAGACACCTTTTAAGAGTGACTAAACTTTTTAATCTAGGAGTTTTTCATTGTTAATATTTTCTTAATCATTTCACTTGATGAAGTCGTCTTGACGACGACAAAAGCTTGTAGAATAAAAGTTAAGTCAATCTTAAGGGTGTTTTCTAACTTTATTACTGAATACTGTTTTCTGCTGAAACAAAATCCACACAGTATCAAAATGTGGAAGTGGGAAGGACTTATAAGGTGAAAGGAAAACTGACAACTGTTTTTCTCAAAAATTTGTTCCCCTTAAAGATTATTTAAACTTTAATATTTCTTTCAAAACTTTAAGCTGTTTAATATTCAAATCATTGACATTAAGTTAAAATGGACAATTTTATGGATGGATACTTCTAAAATATTTATTACACTGAAATACAATGTGTTTCTCACCATGTCATCAGAAATATAATGAAAATTTAACACTAACTCATATTCACTATGTCAAAGAAGTACAAGATATTTGGATAAACTATTTCTGATATTTATCAACTCAATGTTTCACATGCTCATACAGGCAATGTTATCAAGAGAATCATTTTTCTCTTGATAACATCGCCTGTATGAGCATGTGAAACATTGAGTTACTTAATGACAATAATAGTATATCCATATATCTTGTAAATCTTTATCTACGCCTATTTCTATATGTCTTATGAACAGTGACTATATCTAGAAAATTAGATAATGAAACATGTTGACAATGGGTATTTTGCAACAAAATCTTTATATGATCTATTTACAAACCTTCATCAGAACTCTTATATGTTTTATCTAACAATATGTATATATTGACATTATAGCATAAATTTTTGTTAGTTATATTTTTATTTTCTGGTTCAAGGGTAAAAAAGAAATAACAATAATTAGGTAGAAATACATCAAAAAGAAGCTTACCTACAACACCTGTATCTATAACCACTTAAATTAGAATTAATTAAACCTATAACTTCTTCACCATTTTCACTTTTCCATACACAACCAGTGTGATCACGGGAAACTGTAGCTATCTACAACATTTCAACAAACATCATTTAAAATATTTCAGTAAAGAAAATTTTGGAAATGCTTTGAATATGATCAAGAAAGACCTATGCCTGTGTTTTTATAATATTTTTATTTAAGAATTAAACGTTAGTCTCATTAGCGTTTTTGGTGTGTAAACGCAATAGTTCATGTGACAAACTGAATAAATGACAAAGTCACTTATGTATGTTTGTGGCATTTCAAACCATGGGTTGAAATCAAGTCAGGATAACAACAGATTATCATATACATCCAGTGCCTGTGCTTTCTTACATATGTTTTCAAGGCTGAGAACATTTATGATAAAATCACAATCAAAGTCCTGTAAACTTACCCTGTCTCCAGCAGGAGAAATATCAATATCGTCTATATCACTATCATGAGCTTTTATATCAAATATTTTATCACAGTCTGGATACTGAAACAAAATTAGAATACTTATCATTCAAGTCAAGCTTATATAGACATTGACCATAATCTATTTTACTCTTTGAAATGAAATAACATGAATGTCAGGTATGGTACACACAAAAATTTAAAATAATACACTACTAGATTCATCAAAACTAATTAAGTTGATTAACAAGTACCTTCCATACTCTAAGATGACCATCAACGCCACCAGTGGCAAAAAATTTACGATCTGGGCTAAATCGCACAACTTTTTGAAAGCCCCCTTCTTTGTCAAAGTCAGTAGGTATACTTTTGATTTCGGTGACATCAAATTTGATTTGTTTTGTTTCATCTGAATGATTTTTAGTCTTCTTCTCATTCTCTTTCTTTTTTATGTCTGCTTCTTTTTTTCTGTTCTTTGTAGAGTTTTCCTCTATAATAATAGAGTATTATACAGTAGGTATATTTCATAATCAAATTTATTTCTCTATCTTATTTCAACTTTAAGGAATTCTAATGTCAACAGTATGTAGGTCCTGAGAATTTTTATGATAATAGACTAGATATTGATTTATTTACCTCATCCCAAAAATAACTACTGACCTGTATGTTTTTTACCGACTGGTATCACTGAATATTTTAAACTATATAAACAACACATTTCATCTTGACCAACAGCCAGTTGATGATTTCTGCCATCATAAAATGATGTACAGTTCATTACAGCTTGTGTACCAGTGTCATGTCGACCAACACTTACTGCTGATATCCTCCCATCTATCAACTTTAACTCATATATTTCCTGAAAAAACATTGGTCTATATAAATGTACGTTCAATTTAATCATACTGTAGGTCTATATAATATTATATATTGGTTATTGAACATAGTTCTGTCCATTTAATGCACATGTGTATTTTTAGACGAATTGTATATTGAAATATTGTGTATTTTATTTTATTCTTTTTTGTATCCATTGTTTTGCCCCATGGGCTGAATGTTAGTCAGAACATGTCTTAGTGTATTGGTGCTAATTCTGACCTATGTAGAATAAAGAGTTTATTGTTTTCAAAATATTTTTTCTAGTACTGTACATGTGGAAAGTTTACTTTTTCAGATTCTCTAGCAAATCAAAATAAAGGCAGCAAGGAAACAACTTAGGTTCAAAAACTAAAGACACTAAACTTTAAAGGATCCTTTGATGCCTTTTTACCAGCGGGTCCTTTGCCAAATTATCCCCCAATTGTTCATACCCATTTATAGCTGGGTCTACTAGACTTGGTGGAGATGACTTATTCAAGGACATATACTTTCACATGACAAACAAAATTAAAATGGCCATTTATTTGACTTTCTAACCAGACATCCAAATAAAACTTAGTTCAGTTACTTTGGGTTTTTGCCAACTAATGACATCAAAACATTCATAAAGTTTACTCAGGTTGAAGCCAGAAAGCCTTTAAATTGTTCAGTATTTGTTCAACCAGACATCCAGTAAAATAAAAAATTTGTCAGACTGTAGGCCTATTCTTCACTTTTTTAGGTATAGTGCCTAGAATAGTATTATTAGTAGGGTTAGTAAGATTGGAGAAGGGTGGGTCATTAATTGATTTCAAGGTCTCTCAAAAAGATATATTAATTACGACAAACGTACAATTGCATTGGGAATTCCTGTTTTAGCTTGACCACCTCCACCCGCGATTAAAAAGTGTCTGTCCCCCAATGATCTGACACAATATAAGGGAAAATCTGTTTTCACCAACGAAAGTCCTTTCTTGGACGCCATGATGGCTATTTAGTAGTCACGCAGTAAATGTCGACGTTTCCTTTTTCAGATTTCTTTTCAAAATACACGAATAAACTAAATACTGATATTTTACCTTCTTCTAACTTTTGCTAATCAATTTCTCAAAACAAATATCTGAAATGATTTCGTTGATAGTTTTTGATAATTGTTATATTTACTCCGTTCCAATAATACATACTTTGTCTACTTCCTGTTTACATTGGAGACGATGCAGGTAAGTTGAATAATAGATCATAAATTTTTCTTCAATTTTACTTATAAATTTATCATTTCAATCTAGAATTAGCATCTCATTTGCAAATCTAATGAAAACCATAACAATCAAGAAAAGTAAATACTGTCTGACAAAAAAGTATGCTACATTTCTGTAAAATTTAAAATGTAAAAATGTAAAGCCTAGGCCTAATACATAGGCCTAATACAATTACAAGGATCACTTAATTCTGAAATTTTGATATTCAATTCAAATTGCTGTTACTATCATATTTCCATAGATCTTTATTAGTATTTTCATCAACACAAGGGTTATCAATTTGTCCTACATCCTAAAACATTTACAAATATTATATCAATTGTTTATTAAAATGTTTTCTAGATGAGAAGATCAACAATTTTTTAGATTTTTGGCTGAAGGGCCTATGATCTATCAGGATGGTGAAACTTACAACAGATTTGATGACCCGTGGTACATCAGGTCATAATAAAAAGAAACGAGAAGAAAGTCAGAATCAATTTCTATCACGATTAACACATTTATATCTGGAAGAGAAAGGGATAGATGATGTGGTAGGTGAAAGAGGTTTACTCTTATGACATGTCAGCTGAAAAGCAAATGATTACAGATTAGGAATGATGCTAAGAATTGCTTAAGGACGGTAGAAAATTTAGGTGTGCCAATTCTGTACAACATGATACGTAGCATTAGCACAATCCTTAAGCGAGTTCACAGAGACTTTAATCAAAAGTATTTGTCAATGTGCAGACAGAAATCATGCATGGGAAAAGGGGGTTTTAGATTGAGTTAGGCCAAGAAGTCTTTTGTCTCTATAGTTGGATCTAATGGATATTATCAGGTGATAGCCCAATGGGGAACCAAACTCAAATTATCTGCCCCTGAAGATGGCGCCACCGACTAGGGTCCCGGAAGTCGATATCACGCTTACTGACAGCCATACTTCCGATAATACGCGATCGTGAATGATGCCTATAACTTGTTATTGCGTTCCGGGATGTTCGAAGACGGGAGGATTTTTGTTTCCCACTGAAAAATTCGTCGGAAACAGTGAATTGTGGCCGTAAGCAGGCGGAAATCTTTGAAAGGAGATACACTGTGGCCCACTTCGTCCAGTGTCGACTGCAAGTGCAAGGAATGGAAAGGAGTGGAATTTACGTCCTCCGGCAAGTGTTTGCTTTATTAGATAAGTTTCCTTTTGTAATTTTGTAAAGTTGTCATTGTATTAGTATGTCTATATTCTTTGAAAACCATGGATGAAATGAGTAGTGTTTTGTGGTAACTGTCTGATCACTGACAGCAATGTTTTTCTGACTAAACCTCTTCATGTTGTCTTATTATGGCCTAGTTTGCCTTTGATCTACAAATTAATTTATGAGGCCTATGATATTACTGAGAATTTTAATTCTAATAAGTGGGTTTATTTTTACTGGACATTTCTTTTAAGGAAGTGTGTTTGAAATTTTCATTCATTCATCCTATGAATATAATATATAGACATACTAAGAATTAAGATGTGTTGAAGATTGAAATGCATTTTAAGATTATCAGTTTACATTATGAAAGTACGTTTCATTTTTTTAAAATAATCCATTATTATGCCTATAAATCGGTATATATTATACTTATCTTTCTTGTACATGTAATCTATTCTGATGAACATTTTTAAAAAGAACATGAAAAAATTTGGATGCTAATAATGAAGCCCTGATGTTGAATTTTTTTCCTAAAATTATTTTTGTTCTGTTCTGCTTGTTTCATTTCTTTTTTTCAGGTAACTCATGCCAGTCTTGTGGGTAAAGGCCATAGTTAAAAACACGGGTTAACATATTTAGGTGAGTTAAAAGTTTTTTGTATTTACACATTTTTTAAACATTCAATTTTACAAAATAGGCATTTGGTCAACTGACCTCATTAACTGTTACCAGAGGCTAAACTGAAAAAAAACCCACAGCAATTAGGCTGTTGTGAAAGTCTTTGAGTGCATCCAATCTCATATTTGCTTCCAAGACAACAGTTTTTTTATTTCTTGGTGAATACTAGCTAGTGTGTTTTTGTGAATTGAAAAATACTGCTGCTGGAAAGGAACTGCATGTAAGTTTATACTTTATTTCTACAAATCATGACCTTATGATTATATATTCTTTTTTCAGGAACGATTCCTTTGAGATGTCAGGAAAGCCTGTATCTGTTCCATCAGTTTTCCAGTGGTCTGAAGAAACAACAGATGAAACTTGGTGTGAGTGTTCCTAATCACCCAAGGATGAACTTAATATCATGAAAAATCTTTAATTCATTGATAACTCTTGTCAACCTCCCAGACAAATCGACTGCCATTATAAATGTTGGCGCATTATGATTGCCATCACTATTTACATTTCTGCTCGGCATTCTGATTTAAAAAAAAAAAAGAGTCTGTTGATGTTAGCCTCAAATACTTCAGAAAACTATTCATGTAGGATTTTCGTGAGTCATTGTCAAGTTTCTTTTCAAATTGTTCAAGACAGCAGTGGATTGCTTCTTATTTCAGTAGAGTAAATTTGATGTCAGTATTGATATCTTTGTAAATGTCATCATTTGGAGTTACCAATAAATATTTTTTTCCAATACCTATGTTCAAGATATTTATTTCTGTCAATAAATACAACCCTAAAAAAGAAAACTGTTGTAATCTTTAAATTTTTAACAATTCAACCACAGAACTAATAGGTTGAAATCCTACTTGAACTGAAGGTTTTTGTTCAAGGAAATTTTCGACATAATTTTGGAAGGATTAAGTTTTGAATTTCTTTTAAGTGAAGCGCAAAGGAAAATATTAGATCTAGGGCTAGTATTACCATAAATCAAACCAAAATACTCAACTAGCCTCACTGACTACATTGTGCCCTAAAAAATATACTCAGAATGTATTTTTGGGTCCTTAAAGAACACATTTCCCTCTTTGCCTACAAACTGTGAGTTGGATCCAAATTTCAGTCTGAAATTCCCCTCTATAAAATCATATTTCCAATTTTAAGTATAACTTAAATGGCCATGGTTGGCATTTTCAAAACCTTAAGACAATCTAAACTTGTTTTAAGGTTAATATTTCAATGATACAAATATGATTAGAACTACTAGGCCTACCATATTAATGTATGTAGGCCTAGCCTACTGTGTGACCACAAAAATAATTCTGATAGCCTTAGATTGACTTAAAAAGGTTTTTAAAATGGCAACAATAAAAAAATATTTTGAAATGTGGTTCATTTTCTCTAAAAATTTCTATGACTTGTAGGGTAATATGTTCAATGCCATGGGAAAATTTTAAAACTTTATATTTCTATAGAACCTTAAGTAGAAGCCATTCTTTGAGAATGGAAATTAATTGACAATTATATTTTGATTACTTGTGACGTGAGGAAAATTCAAAATTCATTAAGCACTAGCCTAGAACTGTATCAGTCCGGGCAGTAGACCGGTCAGTAGAACTAGAAGACCACCGTAGTTAGCATACGGTAGGCCTAGTATTAATAGTATTAGCCTAGGCCTATTGAATCATGCCTACAATCATACATAGTAATCATTTGTCTTGTCTGGGATAAAACAATGATTATCTAAGATTATCATTAAGATTTTAAGTATTTTTCGACTCCAATAATCAACAAACGACAGTCGCGAAGGAAATTTGTCCAAACCCCGGCTGTCACTTGACTAGGTCTACTTTCGATTCTCACAAACTTTCAGCGGACGTATTCGTTCGAAGCTTAGCCGACGGGTAAAACTGATTGTAACTTTTGGTTTAATGTTTTTTCTACCAGAGACCTGCCCTATTTTAGATTTTAGTTCCTTTTCAAAGTTTAGATAGGTCCCATAAACCAAAATCACGCTTACTATTTACATAGTCGGCCATGATTGCACACAACGCTTTAGGACCGCAATAGTCGCCGCGCCCCCTACATCAAGGAAAGACAACTCGCGAGTTTGGTTCCCCATTAGTTATGGATAATTCTGTTGAGTGACCTTGCAATAAGAGTTTTATTGGTTTTTTTTTTTACAGGAGAATGAATTAGGATTATGTAGAAATCTGGTTGTATTGTATCTTTATGATAATCAGCTGATTAAAGTTCCAGCTTTACATCAAAATAACAACTTAACACATTTATATCTTCAAAATAATTTTATACGAAAAATAGAGGGGCTGTCTTCATTAACACAACTCACTAAATTGTAAGTTTTGTTTTTTATTTACCAATGTTTTCCTTGCAGGGTTATATATGCTTTTAGTAGATACTTGAAGAGAAATGCCCTTTTCCATTTTTTTTTAAATATTCGTATATCTAGAATACTAAAAAATGCAAATATGTTGTCTTCTTCTTGCATACTGAATATGAGGTTTAAGTAATTATAAACTTATTAATATCCTATTTGTAC